>OY829895.1:21937500-21940000 GCA_963691955.1 Chloroclystis v-ata
AGGTTAGGTTAGGTTAGGTTAGGTTAGGTTAGGTTAGGTTAGGTTAGGTTAGGTTAGGTTAGGTTAGGTTAGGTTAGGTTAGGTTAGGTTAGGTTAGGTTAGGTTAGGTTAGGTTAGGTTAGGTTAGGTTAGGTTAGGTTAGGTTAGGTTAGGTTAGGTTAGGTTAGGTTAGGTTAGGTTAGGTTAGGTTAGGTTAGGTTAGGTTAGGTTAGGTTAGGTTAGGTTAGGTTAGGTTAGGTTAGGTTAGGTTAGGTTAGGTTAGGTTAGGTTAGGTTAGGTTAGGTTAGGTTAGGTTAGGTTAGGTTAGGTTAGGTTAGGTTAGGTTAGGTTAGGTTAGGTTAGGTTAGGTTAGGTTAGGTTAGGTTAGGTTAGGTTAGGTTAGGTTAGGTTAGGTTAGGTTAGGTTAGGTTAGGTTAGGTTAGGTTAGGTTAGGTTAGGTTAGGTTAGGTTAGGTTAGGTTAGGTTAGGTTAGGTTAGGTTAGGTTAGGTTAGGTTAGGTTAGGTTAGGTTAGGTTAGGTTAGGTTAGGTTAGGTTAGGTTAGGTTAGGTTAGGTTAGGTTAGGTTAGGTTAGGTTAGGTTAGGTTAGGTTAGGTTAGGTTAGGTTAGGTTAGGTTAGGTTAGGTTAGGTTAGGTTAGGTTAGGTTAGGTTAGGTTAGGTTAGGTTAGGTTAGGTTAGGTTAGGTTAGGTTAGGTTAGGTTAGGTTAGGTTAGGTTAGGTTAGGTTAGGTTAGGTTAGGTTAGGTTAGGTTAGGTTAGGTTAGGTTAGGTTAGGTTAGGTTAGGTTAGGTTAGGTTAGGTTAGGTTAGGTTAGGTTAGGTTAGGTTAGGTTAGGTTAGGTTAGGTTAGGTTAGGTTAGGTTAGGTTAGGTTAGGTTAGGTTAGGTTAGGTTAGGTTAGGTTAGGTTAGGTTAGGTTAGGTTAGGTTAGGTTAGGTTAGGTTAGGTTAGGTTAGGTTAGGTTAGGTTAGGTTAGGTTAGGTTAGGTTAGGTTAGGTTAGGTTAGGTTAGGTTAGGTTAGGTTAGGTTAGGTTAGGTTAGGTTAGGTTAGGTTAGGTTAGGTTAGGTTAGGTTAGGTTAGGTTAGGTTAGGTTAGGTTAGGTTAGGTTAGGTTAGGTTAGGTTAGGTTAGGTTAGGTTAGGTTAGGTTAGGTTAGGTTAGGTTAGGTTAGGTTAGGTTAGGTTAGGTTAGGTTAGGTTAGGTTAGGTTAGGTTAGGTTAGGTTAGGTTAGGTTAGGTTAGGTTAGGTTAGGTTAGGTTAGGTTAGGTTAGGTTAGGTTAGGTTAGGTTAGGTTAGGTTAGGTTAGGTTAGGTTAGGTTAGGTTAGGTTAGGTTAGGTTAGGTTAGGTTAGGTTAGGTTAGGTTAGGTTAGGTTAGGTTAGGTTAGGTTAGGTTAGGTTAGGTTAGGTTAGGTTAGGTTAGGTTAGGTTAGGTTAGGTTAGGTTAGGTTAGGTTAGGTTAGGTTAGGTTAGGTTAGGTTAGGTTAGGTTAGGTTAGGTTAGGTTAGGTTAGGTTAGGTTAGGTTAGGTTAGGTTAGGTTAGGTTAGGTTAGGTTAGGTTAGGTTAGGTTAGGTTAGGTTAGGTTAGGTTAGGTTAGGTTAGGTTAGGTTAGGTTAGGTTAGGTTAGGTTAGGTTAGGTTAGGTTAGGTTAGGTTAGGTTAGGTTAGGTTAGGTTAGGTTAGGTTAGGTTAGGTTAGGTTAGGTTAGGTTAGGTTAGGTTAGGTTAGGTTAGGTTAGGTTAGGTTAGGTTAGGTTAGGTTAGGTTAGGTTAGGTTAGGTTAGGTTAGGTTAGGTTAGGTTAGGTTAGGTTAGGTTAGGTTAGGTTAGGTTAGGTTAGGTTAGGTTAGGTTAGGTTAGGTTAGGTTAGGTTAGGTTAGGTTAGGTTAGGTTAGGTTAGGTTAGGTTAGGTTAGGTTAGGTTAGGTTAGGTTAGGTTAGGTTAGGTTAGGTTAGGTTAGGTTAGGTTAGGTTAGGTTAGGTTAGGTTAGGTTAGGTTAGGTTAGGTTAGGTTAGGTTAGGTTAGGTTAGGTTAGGTTAGGTTAGGTTAGGTTAGGTTAGGTTAGGTTAGGTTAGGTTAGGTTAGGTTAGGTTAGGTTAGGTTAGGTTAGGTTAGGTTAGGTTAGGTTAGGTTAGGTTAGGTTAGGTTAGGTTAGGTTAGGTTAGGTTAGGTTAGGTTAGGTTAGGTTAGGTTAGGTTAGGTTAGGTTAGGTTAGGTTAGGTTAGGTTAGGTTAGGTTAGGTTAGGTTAGGTTAGGTTAGGTTAGGTTAGGTTAGGTTAGGTTAGGTTAGGTTAGGTTAGGTTAGGTTAGGTTAGGTTAGGTTAGGTTAGGTTAGGTTAGGTTAGGTTAGGTTAGGTTAGGTTAGGTTAGGTTAGGTTAGGTTAGGTTAGGTTAGGTTAGGTTAGGTTAGGTTAGGTTAGGTTAGGTTAGGTTAGGTTAGGTTAGGTTAGGTTAGGTTAGGTTAGGTTAGGTTAGGTTAGGTTAGGTTAGGTTAGGTTAGGTTAGGTT